>CAUDMG010000910.1:2232200-2247200 GCA_958450375.1 Homarus gammarus
AAAGAGGTGAGGTAGGGAGGGAGAAGAAGACCCAAGAAAGAGGTGAGGTAGGGAGGGAGAAGAAGACCCAAGAAAGAGGTGAGGTAGGGAGGGAGAAGAAGACCCAAGAAAGAGGTGAAGTAGGGAGGGGTTGCAACAAGTCTCATTCGTCGTGGGAACTCTTGCTGCCAGTGACAAGGTCGAGGCTGACTCTCCCTGGCCACTCTACCTCCTTCTTACTTCCCGGGTTCTTCACCGCCCGGAGGAAAAACCAACTGAAAAACAAGTAATATGACGACCCTCCCTCCTGCTCCTCACTTACCGGAGAAAAACAATGAGAAACACTACTACAGGGGTTGACTAGTAGTGTTTCTCACCAGGTATACGATATGATACTACTACTACTACTACTACTACTACTACTACTACTACTACCTTTAGGCTAAGCTAGAATAATTTAGGTTAGATTAGTTTAAGTTACGGTAGTTTAGGATAAGCTAAGTTTAGGAAAGGTCAAGTTAGGTTAGTTTAGGAAAGGTTAAGTGTACGAGAGGTCATGTTACGTTACTTTAGGAGAGGCTAATTTAGGATAGTTTAGGAGTGGTTAAAGTTCAGATGAGGTCAAGTTATGTTAGTTTAGGATAGGTCAAGTTAGGTCATTTAGTACAGGTGACGTTACGATAGTGAGGGAATTCCTGGCGCAGAGGACAAAAACACTCCCTTCTCGTGCCCAGATCTCGTTACCTCCGGGTTCGAGGCCTTACTAATGGTCCAAGTCTTTCGAGTTCTTTTTTTACTTCAACTTTCCCTTACTCAGATTGGCGGAGAAAGCGAGATATGCTGACCAATGGGAGAGTTGGATGGTGTGCGTGTTGACCAATAGGGGGGTTGATGGTGTGATATGCTGACCTATGGGAGGAATGGATGGTGTGTGTGTTGGCCAATAGGAGAGTTGGATGGTGTGAGACAGACGTACAGACATACGTCGCCCGGTTGCAAAGAACGGTCTTCCTCCCTCCCCCCTCCCCCCTCCCTCTCCTTTTAGAACTTCCGGCGGCAGGGGGCGTGGTGTTCTTCCTCCTCCTCCTCCTTTTGGTGTTGCTTCTTTCTTTCTTTCTTTTCTCTTTCCTTCCTTCATTTTGTTGTTGTTATTAATTCCCTTCCTCCTCCTCCTCCTCTTCTTCTTCTTCTTCTTCTTCGTCTTCTTCTCGTCTTTCCTCGTTCTGCCTCCTCTTCCTCTACAATCATCTTCCATTTCCCTTCTTCCTCCTCCTTCCCTCCTCCTCCTCCGTCTTCTGTGGCTAGGTGGTTGAGGTTACGCTTCATGGTGTGTGTGTGTGTGTGTGTGTGTGGGTGTGTGTGTGTGTGTGTGTGTGTGACTCACCACCAACCACCTCTCTGGGCTGTAAAGTTAACTGGATTGTTCTTGTAGATAAATATAGAGGATATATATAACTCTTGTCACGACTGAACTCTTGATGTGTCTGTCTGTCTGTCTATATCTCTGTCTGTCTGTATCTCTGTCTGTCTGTCTGTATCTCTGTCTGTATGCATGTATGTATTTTTACCTTCCTGTCTGTCTGTCTGTCAGTATCTCCGTCTGTATCTCTGTCTGTATGTATGTATATCTTTTACCTTCCTGTCTGTCTGCGTGATCCGTCTGTCTTTCTCCCCGTCTGTCTGTCTGTCGCGTTCATTACCAGTGTCTTTTATTTCCCGTCCATATTTAAGTCATCCTCATCAAGGGGTTTAATCCTATTCAAGGGGTTAAATCATCATAATCAAGGGGTTAAATCCTATTCAAGGGGTTAAATCATCGAGTTTAAAGGTCAGCTTGGATGAGTGTTTGTGGTGAATGTCACTCGTCCCTCCACTAGACCACAACAAGGGTGGACGTTCCTCAAGGCGTTATCCTACCTACCCCTTCTGTTTCCTCCTCCTCTTACTCGACACCACCCCCCCCCCCCCTTTACCTCCTACCCCCTACTCCATACCATCAGGAAATGACTCCCAGCTGAGTAACAAATCCTTTCTTAACAAGTCGAGGTCAGGGTGATCTGTGAGTAAGAGTTAATACCGATATCCTTTATTGATTCCCTGAACTGAACCTTCGAATCCCTGAACCTTCGAACCCCATTAAATCATTGAACCCCTGAACCTTCGAATCTCTGAACCTTCAAACCCCAGAGCCTTGGAACCCTTGAAACCGCGAACCCTTAAAACCGCAAACCCTTAAAACCGCAAAATCTTAAACCCTTGAAATCGTGAACCCTTAAAACCATGAACCCCTGAACTCATGAACATCCCAAGCTCAAAAAAACCCCACTTGAACGTGTGGAACCATGAACCCGTGAACCCTCGAACCCCTTAACCCTTGCAGAGATAACGGAGTCACATTTATAAATAACTTAAGCTTCTTTTTTTCACACCTTAAGATATTATTGATCTAATGAGTGTTATTATCTTCACATATGTAAAAAAATGTACAAAACATCACGTGGGCAGCGGTGGAGGCAATATCAAACCAGTGTGTTATATTCACTGTCCTTTAGGTAAATAAAATATTACTTAACCTTTTAAGAATCTAGCTTTATGCCGTAAGTTATATGAGTCAGATAGATACGTTATATTCTCACATCCTCTCTTCTTTTAACGAGAAATATGCCACTGAATAAACCTGAAAGAATCTGGGTCCATTTGAAAGTTAAAATGTACACAATAACGTCACCTTGAGGCTAAATCTATAGGTCCTGGGTCCTATGGAAGGTTTTACCCCATTACACATACCGGGTCCCTCATCCCACTGAATTTATGATGAGTTGGTGTTTACTGAGCAAGAGTTCTCACATTGTTACGCCGCGGTATATAAGGATTATGGCCCATACTTCCTGTTCTGTGTTCACTGTCTACTTTTACTTTCTATTGTCTACTTTTGTGTGTTCATTTTGTGTATATTTCATCTAATGTTTATTGTATTTAGTGTTTACTGTGTTAGTGTAGATGTGCTTTTGTTTGTTTTCGTATTTTTAACATTTCCAGCGCTTATTGTCCCATTATAAACATTTCTGACGCTTATAATCTAATTACTCTTCTAATCTTCATTTCTCTTGTATTTCCCTTTCGTGTTAATGACTACACCATACCTGAGAGACTACCCCTCCCCCCCCCACACACACAGGTGACCTTGACAGGCAGGTATTCATGTTAAAAGGGCAGTTTAAGACCAAAGCCATTTCCTGTTTCTCTTTAATTGTGTCGTCAGAGTCTAGTCACCTGTTTGGACACTGTTAGGGGACGTTACTGTTATCAGTTGTGGTGGGGTGTTACTGTTACCTGTTGTGGTGGGACGTTACTGTTATCT
This sequence comes from Homarus gammarus, assembly GCA_958450375.1. NCBI lineage: Eukaryota > Metazoa > Arthropoda > Malacostraca > Decapoda > Nephropidae > Homarus > Homarus gammarus. Next base: position 2,235,541 of record CAUDMG010000910.1, read on the forward strand.
GTTGTGGTGGGGTGTTACTGTTACCTGTTGTGGTGGGGTGTTACTGTTACCTGTTGTGGGGAAAATTACTGTTACCTGTTTGGGGGCATTGTTACCGGGAAAAACTAACTGTTACTTGTTATGGGGCATTACTGTTACCTGTTGTGGTGGGGCATTACTGTTACCTGTTGTGGTGGGGCATTACTGTTACCTGTTGTGGTGGGGTGTTACTGTTACCTGTTGTGGTGAGAAAGCGAGTGTTACCTGTTTATATATACGTCTGTAACCTGTACTGTATTTTGTACCCGATTGCTTACCTGAAACTGTATTCATTTACCTGTGCTGTCTAACTAAATATGTGTTAATTACCTGTATTCTGTGTCCATACCTGTAATCTCGTTAACCTGTGAATTTCTATGACTGTACCTGTAGTTTATAGGTAAAGGAGTATCTTTTTGTATCTAAATGCCTATTGTACTTTCTATCTAAACCTGTATCTTATGAATCATGCTGCATCTGTATTTCTGAATGAACTTTGGGTTACAGAGAGAGAGAGAGAGAGAGAGAGAGAGAGAGAGAGAGAGAGAGAGAGAGTTCAACTTACTCTACTCCTTCTCCTTTACCTCCTCCTTCAACTCCTCCTTCTCCCCTTCCTTCACCTCTTCCTCATCCTCTTCCTCCGCCTCCCTCTCCTCCTAGAATAAGAGAAGCAGACACTTCCTCGCAATAGCACGCTTCAGTTAACACCGATTTTGCTCTCTCTCTCTCTCTCTCTCTCTCTCTCTCTCTCTCTCTCTCTCTCTCTCTCTCTCTCTCTCTCTCTCTCCTTTCACAATTCTTCCTCCTCTTCTCGTGTTTTCTCCTCCTTGTCCCCCTCTTCCTCCTCCCTCTTTTGTTTCTCTCCCTCCTCCTCCTCTTCCTTCTTCCTCCCCCAACACCCACTCCTCCCCACACACCTGTCACACCTGAATTATTAGTCTCAATTATCACCGACAAGTTATCGTCATTATCACCATTCTTCTTCTTCTTCCTTCTTCACCAACAAGTTATCGTCATTATCGCCATTCTTCCTCTCTCTCCCTTTTTTATCACACGTTCCAGTTATTGTTATTATCATTCTTCCATTTTTTGTTCCTTGTTTCTCATTATGTCTGATTACTGGACAGGTAAGGTGGCCAGACTTCAGGTATGTCTGTTTATGTCAGTTTTTTTCGTGTGTGTGTGTGTGTGTGTACAGGTGTTATTGTGGTGATTGCTATAATTATGATTTCTATTATTATTTCTTTTACTACTACTAATTATTATTATTATTATTATTATTATTATTATTATTATTATTATTATTAAAAAATATAAAAAATATATTTCTACGACAAAATTCTCAAAATTATTTTTTATTTAAATTAAAAAAGTAAAAACAAAAACAAAAAGCACATCAAAGTGTTACCAAGCCACAAGGAGGTGAAGGAGTCCTTATATCCCTGAGAAGGTTCGTCATCAAGGAGGTGAAGGCGTCCTTATATCCCTGAGAAGGTTCGTCATCAAGGAGGTGAAGGAGTCCTTATATCCCTGAGAAGGTTCGTCATCAAGGAGGTGAAGGCGTCCTTATATCCCTGAGAAGGTTCGTCATCAAGGAGGTGAAGGCGTCCTTATATCCCTGAGAAGGTTCGTCATCAAGGAGGTGAAGGAGTCCTTATACCCCTGAGAAGGTTCGTCATCAAGGAGGTGAAGGAGTCCTTATACCCCTGAGAAGGTTCGTCATCAAGGAGGTGAAGGAGTCCTTATATCCCTGAGAAGGTTCGTCATCAAGGAGGTGAAGGAGTCCTTATACCCCTGAGAAGGTTCGTCATCAAGGAGGTGAAGGAGTCCTTATATCCCTGAGAAGGTTCGTCATCAAGGAGGTGAAGGAGTCTGTATATCCCTGAGAAGGTTCGTCATCAAGGAGGTGAAGGCGTCCTTATATCCCTGAGAAGGTTCGTCATCAAGGAGGTGAAGGAGTCCTTATACCCCTGAGAAGGTTCGTCATCAAGGAGGTGAAGGAGTCCTTATATCCCTGAGAAGGTTCGTCATCAAGGAGGTGAAGGAGTCTGTATATCCCTGAGAAGGTTCGTCATCAAGGAGGTGAAGGAGTCCTTATATCCCTGAGAAGGTTCGTCATCAAGGAGGTGAAGGAGTCTGTATATCCCTGAGAAGGTTCGTCATCAAGGAGGTGAAGGAGTCTGTATATCCCTGAGAAGGTTCGTCATCAAGGAGGTGAAGGAGTCTGTATATCCCTGAGAAGGTTCGTCATCAAGGAGGTGAAGGAGTCTGTATATCCCTGAGAAGGTTCGTCATCAAGGAGGTGAAGGAGTCTGTATATCCCTGAGAAGGTTCGTCATCAAGGAGGTGAAGGAGTCTGTATATCCCTGAGAAGGTTCGTCATCAAGGAGGTGAAGGAGTCTGTATATCCCTGAGAAGGTTCGTCATCAAGGAGGTGAAGGAGTCTGTATATCCCTGAGAAGGTTCGTCATCAAGGAGGTGAAGGAGTCTGTATATCCCTGAGAAGGTTCGTCATCAAGGAGGTGAAGGAGTCTGTATATCCCTGAGAAGGTTCGTCATCAAGGAGGTGAAGGCCCTGGTCACACTTGGTAACTCTGGGTGGAGTCCTCAGAACCGCGCCTCTTACCTCGGCTCTCACTGATTGTATACCTGGGAACCACTGTTATTTTTTGTGTTTTTTCTGATTTAAAGGTTATTTACGGGTTGTTAAGTGTTGAGTCTTGATTTATAAGTGATTTATGAGTTATTTATAAATGTTTTTGAAGTTTATTGAGGGAATTATGTTGATTTTTCTTATTTTTATGTGAATGAAATTGGTTTGTTGATTGACGGTTCTCTCTCGCTCACACACACACTTCATTACACAGCAAGGTCAAAGAAGCGACCGCGTGCACATAGAGCTCATAAGGTAGAGTGTTAATGTGTCTTGAAAGGTTACATCCTTGTGTGTGTGTGTGTGTGTTAATGATGCAACTTTACCTGGTTAAACTTTCATGGTCGTTTAGGCAGATTCTCAACGGTTTGCAAATCGAATTTTTACCTCTTAACTAAAATAAGTATTCTCGACACCTCTGGTTAGGTTAGGTTAGGTTAGGTTCTTGCGATGAGGTTGAATCTTACTCTCGTCCTTGTTCATCCTATAACCAACCTCATCCTTGTTCATCCTGTACGAAATATGTGGTCAGGAAGAAACAAGATGGCGGGGTCGGCCTTCGCTGGACGTGATGGTCTTTTGACTGTTGCTGGAAGAGGTATGCCAAGGTAGGTCTCAGGCCAGCGGGTATATCCTCCAACGTGATGAGTATAACCGCGCTCCTGTGATTGTCTGTCTGTTTGTCTGTCTACAAGAGGGATGCGGGTTTATAGAGAGTGTTTGCAGTTAAGTGAGTACGTATGTAAACAATATACTCGAACATAACTATCGCCAGTGTTGGATAAGGGCCGCCTGGCGTTTACATAAAGCCAGGGATGTAAGAATGATTTATATTGGTGGTGATGGTGGTGGTGATAGTGGTGATAATGACACAATAACGGTAACTGACACCATCACTACTACTCTGGCATCACCACCACTGCACTGGCGTCATTATCACCACCATGCTGACGTCATCACCACCATGCTGACGTCATCACCACCATGCTGATATCACATAAGGAAAACCTTTATAAAGTTGACTCTTGACCTTGTGTTATGATGACCTCATATTGCTCTCTCTCTCTCTCTCTTCTCCCTCTCTCTCTCAATCTCTCTTTCTCTCTCTTCGTACTGTATGTTATTCTCTCTCTCTCTCTCTCTCTCTCTCTCTCTCAATAATTATATATAACCTTCTCTTCTTCCCCTCCTCATACCCGCCTGTTAGAGAGAGAGAGAGAGAGAGAGAGAGGGGTGTGGTCACTCCCTGTGGTGATACAGTCCCCCCCCCCCCCCCGTGACCTACCGTTCCCTACCTCACTTCCGGTCACTCACACCTTCTTTCCTTTGTCTGTCTGTCACAAAATTTCTTCTGTCTCTATCAAACACACACACACACACACACACACACACACACAAACTTGAGAAAAAAAGTCATTTAACATAAGAGAAGTTCAGGAAGTGTTGAGAGAGAGAGACCTAGAGAAATTCTCTCTCTCTCTCTCTCTCTCTCTCTCTCTCTCTCTCTCTCTCTCTCTCTCTCTTTCTTCTTCTCTCTTTGCCCGTCCGTGTGTTTGTCCGTGTGGTTCGTTACGGTCAGGTGCGTCCATGAACTAAAGTGGAGAGGGAGAGTGAGTGTGAGAGAGAGGGGGGGAGGGTGTAAGAATGTAAGGGAGGGGAGAGAGAGGGGGGTGTGTGGGGGGAGAGTGAGAGTGTGAGGGAGAGAGGGAGGGAGAGAGGGAGGGAGAGTGAGTGTGAACGAGTTGTGTGGCAAGGAGAGTGGGAGGGAGAGAGGGAGGGAGAGTGAGTGTGTGTGTGAGGGAGGGAGGAGGGGGGGAGAGGGAGGGAGGGGGGGGGAAGTTTACCTTTCAGTGATATGATTAATTCTTAAACCCTAAAGTAAACTAAACCTCAAACAGTACACTTTAAGTTAGGTTGAGAGGAACTTTTATATCTTGTGATCTGATAAAGTTTTGGAAAGTTTTAATCCATAAGAATCTATTGAAATATTAAAATCGTATTGTTATGTTAAGTTCAGACCAGCAGGAACCTTGATGGAACTTGTTTTGATCGGTTGAACTCCACATTGTCTCGGTACAGTAAATCCAACTTATACGAACGCCTCGGTAATCTGTTTTTTTTAATAAATTCAACTTACAGGAACGCTAGGCTATACGTGTCACTCATTTACGAAACCTTGATATATAATTTATATCTAATTTGTTTTGGTCAGTTCAAGTCGTCGTAATGTTTTGAGGTAATCCACTTCCGTATAAGAACGGGTTGGCAGTCATGAGTTGGATTTGACTCCGGATTCTCACGTACGAACACAACACAGCAACACACACATTACCTCGTTCCTCTTCACCTCTGACCTATGGACGTTGACTGCTACTGTGACTACTGTTTTTTGGGGGTTAGGTTAGGTGAAGGGGGTGTATTAAAGTGTGTGTGTGGGTCAAGGTGCTTAACTGTCTGTCTGTCTGTCTTTTTTTCTTTTTCTGGCTTCATTTATTCTTTATTTTCTTTAATTTACATATATTTTTCTTTGTTTTTTCTGTGTTTATGTTATAGTCTTTGTTTCTTTCTTTTCTTTCTTTTTTTCTTATTCTTTAAATCTCATTTCTTATTTTTTTTTCATATTTTTTTTCTGTTCTCGCATTCTTTTTTATTTTGTCTACGTGTTTTCTTACTCCATCTCTCTCTTGTATTTATTCATAAACTTCTTTCTCTCTTTTCTCACCCCCCTAAGCTCCCCCACCCCCACCTCCCCACCCCCACCACTACCCCTTCTTCCCCTCCCCCACCCCCACCTCCCCTCCCCCACCTCCCCTCCCCCTCCCCCACCTCCCCTCCCCCACCACCTCCCCTCCCCCACCTCCCCTCCCCCTCCCCCACCTCCCCTCCCCCACCTCCCCTCCCCCACCACCTCCCCTCCCCCAGAGTTAAATCACATATTAAAAAAAAATCCTGTGCCTGAAGGGATTCTACACCTCTACTCGTAGCCTCAGGGCCCGTTCGATACCCGACTAGACTAGATATTTCTGTCAATAATGTTCACTGGATTAAGTGGTCGGTGTGAAGGTGGGCGAGTGGGTGGAGTGGGGGTTGTGGGTGATGTGGGTTTGTAGGTGTGGATGGGTGCGGTTGAGAGGGATGGTATGGGTGGATGTGGAATAGTCAGCACCCGCCTTGTCAGTCTATATGACGGGAAAGAGAGACAAAGAGGGAGAGAGAGAGAGAGAGGGGGAGAAAAAGAGAGAAAGAGAGAGGGTGGGAAGTACCTGGGAAGTACCTTTACATCATGATTAGCTACTGTCGCTACTGTACTACACCCATAAGCTGAGAGACCTGCTCCAGTGGTTCATATATGGCTGGCTGACCATTTACTTTTTCTCACCACACTACAGCAACTATGTGGGGTCCTTGGCCGGCTATTAGGAGTGGGCTAGTGGCGCTAGTAAGAGTGAAGGGGTGAAGGTCATTATGAAGCAGTGTGAGTCAGTATGAGGCGGTATGGGACAGTATGAAGCGGTTAATAGAGTACTTAGTTATTATTATTATTATTATTAGTAGTAGTAGTAGTAGTAGTAGTATAGTAGAGTATTATTATTATTATTATTATTATTATTATATTTAATTTATTGTACCGTTGTGTTGTGTCCTTGTCTCACACACACACACACACACCACACACACACACACACACACCACACACACACACACACACACCACACACACACACACACACGCACACACCACACACACACACACACCACACACACACACACACACCACACACACACACACACCACACACACACCACACACACACACACACACCACACACACACACACACACACACACACACACACCACACACACACCACACACACACACACACACACACACACACACTATATATACATCACCACACACACACACACACACCCCACACACACACACACACACACACACACACACTATATATACATCACCACACACACACACACACACACACCACACACACACACACACACACACACTATATATACATCACCACACACACACACACACACACACACACACCACACACACACACACACACACTATATATACATCACCACACACACACACACACACTATATATACATCACCACACACACACACACACACTATATATACATCACCACACACACACACTATATATACATCACCACACACACACACTATATACATCACCACACACACACACACACACACACACACCACACACACACCACACACACACACTATATACATCACACACACTATATACATCACCACACACTATATACATCACCACACTCCTCTTGTTTAATGTATTCAGATATACAGACGTCAGAGGCTGGTCGATCTGATTACCCTTCAGACAAATTGCCACTTAGAGTTAACGATCATCCGCCCGACAGGTCCCGGCCCTCAGTAACTCATATATTAATAATTTCCCTTAATGGTAGAAATGAGGAAACTCTGGTGAGGCAACAGTAGAGTCTCAAGGTAATGTGGACGACATTTTGATTGGATATTTTTTTGTGATAGATTCCTACCCTATCCTAACTTACCCTAACCTAACCTGACCTGACCTAACCAGACCTAACCTAACCAGACCTAACCTGACCTGACCTAACCTGACCTGACCTAACCTGACCTGACCTCATTCCCCAGCTTGGAGAGAATGTCATAGGTTGCGGTGCACCATCTTAATGACAGGACACGTGTTGGACAGGTATGTGGCTCACGTAGTTGTGGAATAGAGTATGTGTGGAGCATACAGGTGTGGTACGTGTGGAGCATACACAGGTGTGGTACGTGATCAACCCTTTCCCCTCCCTTATTTCTCTTTCCCCTTTCCACTCTCTCCCTTCCCCTTCCTTCTCTCTCTCTCTCTCTCCCCCTTTCCCCTCCCTTCTTTCTCTCTCCCCTTTCCACTCTCTCCCTTCCCCTTCCTTCTCTCTCTCTCTCTCCCCCTTTCCCCTCCCTCTCTCCCTAAAAAAGTATAGACCTTTTAATTAAACAAAAAAGGCGTCGTAAAAAAAGTTGTTGTTTTTATGTAAAGTGACAATATGGCCTCCCTGTACTAGTCAAGGGTTAAGTTGTAGTACTAAAGGGGTTAAGTTATAGTACTAAAGGGGCTAAGTTATAGTACTCAAGGGGTTAAGTTGTAGTACTAAAGGGGTTAAGTTATAGTACTCAAGGGGTTAAGTTGTAGTACTAAAGGGGTTAAGTTATAGTACTCAAGGGGTTAAGTTGTAGTACTAAAGGGGTTAAGTTATAGTACTCAAGGGGTTAAGTTATAGTACTCAAGGGGCTAAGTTATAGTACTCAAGGGGCTAAGTTATTGTACTCAAGGGGTTAAGTTATTGTACTCAAGGGGTTAAGTTATAGTACTCAAGGGGTTAAGTTATAGTACTCAAGGGGTTAAGTTATTGTACTCAAGGGGTTAAGTTATAGTACTCAAGGGGTTAAGTTATAGTACTCAAGGGGCTAAGTTATAGTACTCAAGGGGTTAAGTTATAGTACTCAAGGGGTTAAGTTATTGTACTCAAGGGGTTAAGTTATAGTACTCAAGGGGTTAAGTTATTGTACTCAAGGGGTTAAGTTATAGTACTCAAGGGGTTAAGTTATTGTACTCAAGGGGTTAAGTTATAGTACTCAAGGGGTTAAGTTATTGTACTCAAGGGGTTAAGTTATAGTACTCAAGGGGCTAAGTTATAGTACTAAAGGGGTTAAGTTATAGTACTCAAGGGTTAAGTTATAGTACTAAAGGGGTTAAGTTATAGTACTCAAGGGGTTAAGTTATAGTACTAAAGGGGTTAAGTTATAGTACTCAAGGGGTTAAGTTATTGTACTCAAGGGGTTAAGTTATAGTACTCAAGGGGTTAAGTTATTGTACTCAAGGGGTTAAGTTATAGTACTCAAGGGGTTAAGTTATAGTACTCAAGGGGCTAAGTTATAGTACTCAAGGGGCTAAGTTATAGGACTCAAGGGGTTAAGTTATAGTACTCAAGGGGCTAAGTTATAGTACTCAAGGGGTTAAGTTATAGTACTCAATGGATTAAGTTATAGTACTCAAGGGATCAAGTGAACCAGATAGAAACTTTCTCTCGTCATCACTCAAGGGAAAAAATATCGTAACCCACTCGAACCTCAGACGATCGTTGGTTCACTTAACTAAACACCGTGAGGTCATACAGGTGTCCACAGGTAAAACAATCCCCGCTCAGGTGTGCCAGTATTTCTCAAGACAACTTAGGTAAACACGATAGCAAGTCGGGGAAGCACGTAGAGGCGGGGGGGGGGGGGTTGGATGGGGGGTGTGGGTGTGAGGGGTGTGGATATGGGGGTGTGGGTTATGGGGGTGGGGATGGGAGGGGGGTGGATGAAGGGAGAAAGACAGAGGTATCTTTTTTAACCTTCGATGTATCAAAATTTCCCGCCATAATCTGTCCTCAATTGCGCGTCTGGCTAATATCCTTGACTTTAAGGTTTTATGATTGGTCACGAAAAAAAAATATCTGTCTCCTAATTGGTTAATATAAATACCTCATACCCTTTTTTGTGTGGTGTTTGTTTACATTCAGAATCATACTGTGAGTGTCCTTGGTAAACTAAAGGAGGTGTGTACGTCAAGTTCGTCGTAATGTTGAAATATAAGAGACAGAAAATAATGATGTCTGTCTGTGTGTCGGTCTGTCTGTGTGTCGGTCTGTCTGTGTGACTGTCTGTGTGTCTGTCTGTCTGTGTGTTTGTCTGTGTGTCTGTTGATGAATGTAAACTCAGCAATCATGATAAGTATTTCAGTTTAATTTGAATGGCTCTTGGTAGGAAGGTTTTCTTGATAAGGTCTTGAAAGGAACTGCATTTAAGGCGTGTCTGTGACCATAGTTGTGTGTGTGTTTGACCTTCTGTGACCTTCTCTCGTGTGACCAGACCATTGGAAATATCAGGGTCACTCTAGGATATAAAACCTAACCAAACCCAACCCAACCAAACCCAACCCAAAGCTAACCAAACCCAACCAAACCCAACCCAAAGCCACCATACCCCAAAGCCAGCTGTATCATGTCTTGTGGTTCTCTAATAAAAGGAGTGGCCATCAGATTTATACATTTATTCAAAGGGTTTTAATGGCGTCTTGGCCTTTCTTGGTACAGGAGACAAAATATCCACCAACGTGAATCGAATAATCAAGCGATATTTGAGTGAAGCTTTTTCTTCCCTCGTTTGCACTGATGATTTACGAAGCTACGACGCAGAGGTGGTGATCAAGATGACGTAGAAATTTGCATATTGAGATTACAGAAAAATAAGAAAGTATGAATGGATAAAATGAAAGTCACCATTGTCACCTTCCAGAAAAGAAAGTATAAATGCTCCACAATAGATAAAAAGAAAGTATAAATGCTCCACAATAGATAAAAAAGAAAGTATAAATGCTCCTCAACATATAAAAAAGAAAGTATAAATGCTCCGCAATAGATAAAAAAGAAAGTATAAATGCTCCGTGTTTCGCTTTGAGTCTCTGGAAAGTTAAGTAATAAAATCAATGTTATTTCCTTCCAGAGTGACTTGTCTCAGTGAGGGAAAGTGAGAGAGAGAGAGAGAGAGAGAGAGAGAGAGAGATTTACTCACACATACACACACTTTCTTCAACTTACTTTCTCTCTCGTTAGAAAGTCAGTAACCAAATTCTTTAATAATTAATCTTTCGGTAATTTTTGTCTGCCTTATATAGAGTGATGGGATGGTGTGTCATATGTGGGCGGTACCTTGGGTGGGTGGCAGTGGGTGGTGATGGTGTGGGTGGCAAGAGATGGGTGGGGATGGTGTGGGTGGCAAGAGATGGGTGGGGATGGTGTGGGTGGCAAGAGGTGGGTGGTGATGGTGTGGGTGGCAAGAGATGGGTGGGGATGGTGTGGGTGGCAAGAGGTGGGTGGTGATGGTGTGGGTGGCAAGAGGTGGGTGGTGTGGGTGGCAAGGAAGGTCTTAAGAGTTTCCCGAAGAGGTGTGGCTAAGGAATGTTGTCTCTCTCTCTCGTTACACACACACGTACACACACACACACACACACACACACACACACACACACACACACACACACACACACACACATACACACACACACACACACACGTACACACACACACACATACGCACACACACACACACACACACATACACACACACACACACACACACACACACACATACACACACACACACACACACACACACGTACACACACACACACACGTACACACACACACACACACACACGTACACACACGTACACACACACACACACGTACACACACACACACGTACACACACACACACACACACACACACACATACACACACACACACACACACGTACACACACACGTACACACACACACACACACACACACACACACACACACACACACACACACACACGTCCATCAGTGCGTGAAGGTTGTGTTCGTTTACTACAGCATCCAAAGAAAGTGTAGTGTACATACGAGAAGGGCATACCTCCTCCTCCTCCTCCTCCTTCTCTCCTCCTCCTCCTCTCTCTCCTCTTTCTTCTTCACCGCCATATCCTTCATCTTCCCCTTCTCCTCTTCCTCCTCCTCCTCCTCCTCCTCCTCCTCCTCCTCCTTCTCTCCTCATCCTCCTCGTCCTCTTCCTCCTCCTCCTCCTTCTCTCCTCCTCCTCCTTCTCTCCTCGTCCTCCTCGTCCTCCTTCTCTCCTCCTCCTCCTCCTCCTCATCTTCCTCCTCCTCCTTCTCTCCTCCTCCTCCTCTCTCTCCTCTTTCTTCTTCACCGCCATATCCTTCATCTTCCCCTTCTCCTCTTCCTCCTCCTTCTTCTTCTTGTCCTCCTCCTCCTCCTCTTGTCCCCTTTCACTCCATGTGTCTTAATATTATTGTCTTTATTTTCTTATTTGTCTGTTTCTTTGTCTATCCGTCCCTCCCATTCCTCCTC